>QRFJ01005506.1:0-20723 GCA_006176705.1 Cocos nucifera | reverse complement strand
GAAGAGATAAAAAACAACAAGTGATCAAGTTAGAGTTTAGGTCCTTTAGAGCTCGTCATAGGATATCCTAAGAGGTCATTAGGATATCTATTTCTAACATTCGCAGAGAGCGACAATGTTTCTGATTGTGAGTCGAACAGCCATATTCTTGAAAAATATGTTTATTCAAGATAGGTGGCATTGGAAAGCAGATTAAGGCTTGATTGAGAAAAGTCTACATAGCAGGAAACGAGCTAAGGACAAGAAGTGGAAGCGACCTAAATCAGGTTTGGGAGAGCAATAAGAACACTAACCTCCTCCACTCGTAGATCGGAAGAGTTTCCCGTCCCCTGGAAAGATACTTAGGTATTATTTCAAGAGGATGTAGAGGAAATGTTCCTCATAGGTAATGGTCTCATGGTGATGATCCCAAAAACCTACAACAGAGGCGATTATCAGATATCGACTCCGGAGAAATGGCCTTGAGGCAATGAAGTCAGAAATTGACTCGATGCACTCAAACCAAGTCTGGACCTTGCTAGATCCACCAGAAGTATAGTACCTATTGGGTGTAAATGGATCTTCAAGAGAAAGATTGTGCAGATGGGAATGTGGAGACATTCAAGGCTAGACTGGTGGCAAAAGGTTATAGTCAACGTGAAGGCATTGACTACAGGATACCTTTTCCCCAGTAGCTATGCTAAAATCCATCCGCACATTGCTTGCTGTTTGCAAGCCTATTTCGATTATGAAATATGGCAAAATGGACGTGAAAACGGCATTCCTAAATGGATATCTTGAGGAAGATATCTAATATGAACAGCCGCTAGGTTTCACATCCAGTGATACTGATCACAAGGTTTGCAAGCTGCAAAGGTCCATATATGGACTTAAGCAAGCATCTCGGAGCTGAAACACTCGTTTCAATGATGTGATCAAAAAGTTTGGTTTCATCAAAACGAAGAGGAACCATGTATTTTCAAAAGGGTCAGTGGGAGCGCTGTTGTCTTCCTCGTACTGTACGTGGATGACATCCTCCTTATTAGGAATGATATTCCCATGTTGACATATCCAAGATGTGGTTGTCCAAGGAATTCTCCATGAAAGACCTAGGTGAAGCATCCTTTATTCTAGGAATTAAGGTCTATAGGGATAGACCGAACAGGATGCTAGGACTTTCACAGAAAATGTACATAGAGGAAGTACTAAAGAGGTTTAGTATGGAAAACTCTAAGAGGGGATTAATACCCTTCAGACATGGTATTCATCTTTCCAAGAAGATGTGCCCCAGCACACCTGAGGAAATAGAACGCATGAGCAAAGAATCCCTTTATGCTTCTGCAATAGGGAAGCTCTCATGTATGCCATGCTATGTACACGACCTGATATAGCCCATGCTGTGAGTGTCACAAGCAGATATCAGTCAAATCCAGGTGAAGAACACTGGACTTCTGTGAAATGTATCCTTAAGTACTTAAGAAGAACTAAGGATATGATGTTGGTCTTTGGTAATGGAGAACTCCAAGTCCAGGGATACACAGACTCGGATTTCATGTCCGATATAGATGATCGAAAGTCGACATCTGAAGTCTGTTTGTGTGCAATGGTGGAGCTGTCAGCTGGAAGAGTTCCAAGCAAACTGTGATAGCAGATTCCACCATCGAAGCAGATATAATAGCTGCATCGAGGCTGCAAGGAAGCGTTCTGGTACAAGAAGTTTGCTGCGAAATTGGATGTAATGCCATCAGATGCCATTCCTCTTTACTGCGACAACAATGGCGCCATAGCCCTTGCTAAGGAGCCGAGGTCTACCAGAAGTCCAAGCACATTGAGCGGTGCGATATCATCTCATCCGCGATTACCTTGAGAAAGGTTACGTTGAGTCAAGAGAGTCAACTCTACAGATAATATGGCAGACCCACTTCAAAAAGCCGTTGGGCCAGCAGAAGATCGAAGCCACCTTGAGAAGATGGGACTTAGACTTGTAGCCAATTGGCTTTAGACAAAGTGGAAGATTGTTAGATATATGTGCCTAGAAGCCAGAAATGGCTGACACTTGTAATACACTTCTAGGGGCAAAATTATAATTTTGACTATAATTAATGAAATGGTTATTTTCTATCACAACCTATGTATTTAGTGTCTGTGATTACATCCTTTGATTTAAATGGTAATGATAATTCATATTTTCAAGAGTTGAAAATTTAAAGCATGAATAATCATTTTAAACTGTCATAAACAGCTCCCGACCATATAGGATCATTACGAGGATGGTGATTGATCCGAAAGGTTTGGTGTAGATCGCTTCTCTTTAGTAGATGAGTCTTGAGTCTACGGTGGTGGGGAGACACCGGAGCGAGAGTATAGGTACTCTTCGTTAGAGAACGAGGGCACTGAGCGTGACACCTCGAGTAGTCATTAGGAAGTCTACCTTCTCGTCAATGACTGACTCGATGCTGCAGTAGTGTGTCTGGTTCTTTGACCTGAGATGCATCAGTAGTTCACCTTGAGGGTATTATAGTTTGACTACACCATTACTCGGTCTCCTAGCCATATGGAACCCTAAGGTGTATGTTGGCTATAGCATGTTCATTGTAGAAACTGGATTGCATCAAGATGGGATCTATCTACCTCGGTGGTAGAGGAGTAGCCCTATGATGATCATGAGAATCAAGTCCAGAAATCCATGGCCATGGTAGAGTGAAATAATAGAAAGAGTTTCTATTTAGATTTTCACATTGGACTCGAATCGAATGATTACATCATATGACAGAGACTAGGGTTTGACGAGTTCACCTTAACCCTAATCTGATCGGGGCTCAAGATAGAAGAACTTAATCACACAGGTAGCTGCACTAAGAGGTTCGCATTCAGCTCTGATGGATTGCCACCATATACTGCTAGGTGTCACTGGTGGATTTTGGGAGCAATTAGAATGATTTAGATGATCGATCATTCTAGCTATTCGAATCAGAAGAGTTCTGATCCATCGAAAGGAGTTTCGATGATGTTTATGATAGAGATCATGACATATCCCATTACCATACAGAACTGAACCTAACTGGGTCAGACAAACAAGGGTTTGAATCTGGTGATCATCAATTGAACTGATCTAGTTTAATTGATCTGAATGAGATTCAATTAGGTTCAAGAAAATCGTGCTAGCACTCGATTGAACCTAACGTTCTTCTTTTACTATCATAAATAAGTTGTCCTGACTGAGCCAAAGGAGTTTGTGCTCAATCAGAGGCCTTCATATTGTCTGACTGGAGGTTGTCCAAGTCTGAATAGGTTGTCTTATTTGTAAGACATTACCTGCCATTTTTGGTCACCTGCCATTTCTTGTTCTTTGACTTTGGTCAAAAGTCTACCTTTGACTGGTCAAACGTTGACCATTGACCCTTTGACTTTTGACCACATGTCATGCACCTATTGGAGAGCTGGTGAGGGCTTGTCCCTCTGTCAGAACCTGGCAAGGAGAAGGGCACACGCCAAGGGTGGCATGAGCCCAAGTAGGAGAAGCCTAGGAGTCCTTGTTGGACAAGGACTCCACCTCCCTTTTGGATTCCAATCAGAGTTCTACTAAGAATCCAGTTTGACTGGTCTTAGGCACCCTCTAAGGAGGAATCCAGGGGTCTCTATTCCAACCAATCAGATTTAGATCTGATTTCACAAAGGGTTGTGATTGGTTGAGAGGAAGAGGAGTTGGATCACAAGAGGTCTATAAATAAGACCCTGCGCCCAACCCTAATTCTAAATGAAAGAGAGATTTCCCACGCCCCAAGGCTGCCTCTCCCCTCTTCCTCCATGCCTAAACTTCTCCTCCTTCTCCTCTCCATGTCCAAAAGGGTTTTGGATTTAGGTTGGTGCGATTCACATCAAGGAAAGGCGATCAAAATCAAGAAGGCTGCGCTACTGCAAAAGGATGACTGCAGATCTTCAAAAGAGTTTTGAAGATCCTCCAGATCTGATTTTTGGAGGTGTGATAGAGAAGAAGAGGATCTCCAGATCCAACCTGAGTGGATACCGGTAGAGGCCAGGCGTTGCGTGGCTAAGATCCAGAACTTCCGCTGCAATAGGATCATCTACAGGATAATAGGATTACCCAAATCAGGTAAATTAAATTTGTTTATTTATTTTATTTTATTTTATTTATTAAATATGATCAGATCTGAAATATATCAAGATCTGATTGAGATCGAGAGAAAATTTTTGAAATATATCTCTTGATCTAATCAGCTCTGGACGAACCTGGACCGAGAAATCAGGATTTCCCTTCCAGTTGATGACGCCACGAGGCGGCTGACCTTCTTATCTTTTCTGGTTACGGCAGCGCCTTTAGCCGATCTTCCCTTGCTTCAAGCTGGCGTCGGAGGAATTTATCCCATCGTCCCTTTTTGACGAGCTCTTCAATCTCGTCTTGGAGCTGAACGTATTCCTTAGTGTCATGGCCGTGGTCGCGATGGTAGGGGCTTTACTTGCTTCGATCGCGCATATTTGGGGAGGCCGTAGTCCTTCAGGTCTTGGCGGCTGGCTCTTAACTTTGCCGAGAATTTGAGTTAGAGGAGCGGGGCGTGGTTGCGGAATCCTTCGGGAGGAGGATTTCTTCGCGCCCTTATGTCGGGGCTTCCTTTCTGGTGAGCTTGAGGAGTTCGGGCTTCGCTTGCGCGGAGCTTCATTCCGCTTTCCCACGAAACTTTCCGTGGGAGAACTTCATGCTTCTTTGTCCGAACTTCCTTGTTCGCAGGGAGGGGGTCGGCTTTGCTTGCCCGAACTTCGTCGCACCTCCCGTGAATTCGCTGTAGCGACGTACTCGAGGGGGAGTTCGGCCTCGCTCGCCCCAGCGCGGTCTCGAGCGCGGCCAAACTTCAGATCAGTCTCCCTTATGCCGAACTTCATTTATGGGAGAACTTCGTTCCGCCACTGCTTGCGCCGAACTTCATTGTGATGGTGAGCTTTAAGGTGGAGTTCGGCCTTTGGGCTCACTTATGCCGAACTTCATTCCACGGGGGGGCTTCGTTCCGCCCTCACTTGTGCCGAACTTCACTGTGATGGTGAGCTTTAAGGTGGAGTTCGGCCTTCGGGCTCACTTATGCCGAACTTCATTCCGCGGGGGAACTTCGTTCCGCCCTCACTTGCGCCGAACTTTCCTTGGATGATGAGCTTCGAAGGAAAGTTCGGCCTCACCGAACTTCACTCGGCTCTCCATCGTCTGCCAGCTGCCCTCTCAGGGATTCCTCGTCTTTCGACTTGAAGGCTTCTTCCGCACGGGCATATCTCTCGGCCTGAGCCAGCAGATCGGCGAAGTCTTTGGGATACTTTTTTTCAGGAAAAATAGCAAGTTATTTCTCTGAAGGCCGCCCTTGAGTGCGGCCATCGCGATAGACTGGTCTAAGTCCCGGACTTCCAATACCGCAGCGTTAAGCCGGGTGACATAATCCCGGATGGATTCCTCCCGCTTTTGCTTGGCGTTCATCAGGAAGTCCGAACCTCGGCGCGGACGTCGGCTGCTGACGAAGTGAGCCACGAACTGACTGCTCATTTGGTCAAAAGAGAAGATCGTACTCGGCTTTAATATCGAGTACCAGTTTCTAGCTACTCCCCTTAAGGTAGATGGGAAAGCTTGACACAGTATGGCGTCTGAAGCACCGTGGAGCAGCATTATGGCATAGAAGGCCTCCAGATGATCAACCAAATCAAAAGTTCCATCGTAGCTTTCCAGTTGAGGGAGCTCGAAGGTCAGTGGAATAGGTTCTTGAATAATTCGGAGAGAGAAGGGAGGTTCGGCATGGACGTCGGCATGATGAGCCGAGGTGACGCAGCCGAGCTCTTCAATACGTCGGTCCATCTCCCGTAGCCTGCAATTGAGGGCATCGTCTTGGCTGTAGATCTTCGGGTGCTTCCGACTATGAATGGGGAAGGTCTCCCCCAGAAGATAACAATGATCCGAACATGGATCCCCGGCCCTCTGTTTCTCCTTCTCCGGGGCGACCGGTACGCTGGCCCTGGTACTCTTCCTTGGGGTCGATTCCTGACGTTCCAATGGTGGGTTTCCCGATGGAGTCGCCATCGGGGGCTGCTGTATAGCCTGCAATGCCTCCGTGAGGCCACGGACCTGTCGGACAAGTAGGTCGAACTGCTTCACATCCACCGCACCTACAGATGGAACCTGAGCTACCGGGGCTGAAGCAGGGACAGACGGATCTGGTTGGGATCGGGCCGCGGAGGCCGTCGAGCGCCGCATCGAAGCTCTCCTAGGAGGCATTTTCTCTTCGGGAGAGAAGGGAGATCTCCGGAGAGGGGAGGAAAGTCGTCGAGCACTCCTTTAAGAACAAGGGAACCTCGGAGGTTTGGGCCCTCCTTCTAGCGCTAATCTGTTGGTGCAGAAACTGGTCATCGCCGGAGGTAGCCAGAGTGGAGGCCGATGAGGTCGCCGCCGGGGACCTGCAAAATAAAGTCCGGTCTGGAGCTGGTGGGGGGTGGCTCCGGCAGGACCCTCCGACGGTCAAGTCAGTTTTTGGCCAACAGGGATGGAGTGCTCGGGATGAGTTTTGGCGCTTAGAGAAGAAGAAGAGAGCTCAGAGAGATTAGAGGTCAGAGAGCTTAGCCTTAGCGTATCGGGAGGGTCCTTTTTATAGCGGAGTTTGATGGTGACAACTGCAGCCGCGTGCTGGCGGGCCGCTCGAGGTTTGGCGGAGTCAGTCTCACGGGATGGTGCCGTGTGCGGTGGATTGATGGTGATCGCCGCCTGACAGTGGGTCGCTATCGCCTGCGACGGACTGATGGTGATAGCTGCAGAGCTTGCGGTGGACTGATGGTGATGGCTGCAGAGCTAGCCGAATGAAGGGTTGAAGGCCTTCGTCGTGTGCCCATTTCGAAGGAGTTCGGGCTCCTGAAGAGGAAGATTGGAGGAAGTTCGGCTCCCATAGGCGTCTGGCTGGAGTATGCAGCTAAGCTCGTCCGCTGAAGAGGTAGGGGAATCAGCTCGGCCGTTGGAGAGTTCCGGGCTGTTGGACTTCGAGGCTTGGACGCTTGAGAGTTCGGTAGGAGCTCGGCCGTTGAGGAGTTCGCCGAGTGACGACTGCTTGAGCCGGCTGTTGAGTTCGGCCGAGGGGCGACTGCTTGGGGAGTTCGCCGAGGGGCGACCGCTGAGGGTTCGGGACGACCGCTTCGGCCGAGGACGCGCTTGAGAGGGTTCGGCGCTGAATTCCGGGGGCCGCCGCAGTCGGCCAGCGAAAACGGGGTTCGGAAGGAAAGCTCGGATGCTGGGGTTCCAAGGAGCTCGGCCGGCTAGGGGTTCGGTGGCTGCTGGGAGGGGAACGCTGGGAGTCTGGAAGAAGCTCGGCAGCTAACTAGTTCGGCTGGTTGGAAGAAGCTCGGGCGCTGAGAGTTCGGCTGAAGCCCATCTGCCGAAGCTCTTCTGCGGCTACTAGTTGCATTAGGCTGGGCATCGAGCTAGACTTTGGCTGGAGCGGGATTTATCCCCAACAACTTTCTTCTCCTTCTCGAAACTTTATTGAACTCTTTCCTAAGCACTCCACTTCTATTGGCCAGAAGAGCTGACTTGATCGTCGGAGAGTTCTGTCGGAGCCATCACTACCGACTCCAGATGAAACTTCATTTTGTAGGTCATCAGCGGTGACCTCTCCTTTCTTGACTCCAGCTCGATCCGACGTCGACTAGATTCTGCACCAATAGTATGAAAGATGGATTCTCAGAATCTCAATTGATCTCTTATCTGACTGTTGGTATTCTTTTTGATATGCTAGAATTAATATCTAATTAATAAAGATATAATCTATCTTAGAAAGTACAGCCTATACACTTAGATCATAGCCCATCCCTTAAAATTATATATTAGTCTAAATTAAATTAGATATAATAAATAAAATTAATCTAAATATAATTTATTTTAAGAGTATGAACTATATCCATAGATCAGATTCATCCCAAGGACTAGAAACTATTCTAGATCAATCTCATAAAGATATAAAAATATTATAATTAAAAATAATTTTTATTATAAATTAAAAAAATATAAAAAATAAAAAAATAAAAAATATTATTAAAATAAGATAATAATGATCTTTTGATAAATAGTTGATCAGTTGGTCTCATTGAAATTTTTATTTTTAAAATTTTATAGAAAATTTTTGACACTAGCTAATCTTGGAAGAAATAACAGGGAAGAAAGAAAGTCGAAAAAGGAAAAACGTTGCTGTTTCGAAGGAGTGAAGAGGAGAGAGAGAGCCGAAGAAAGGCATCGTATTGCGTGAAGAGGAGGGCTGCGGTAGCTTGTAGAAGAGGAAAAAAAAAAAAAAAGAAAAAAAGACCGGGGGGTGCCCGTGAGGCCGCTTGTCTTCTTGTCGGTGGCGTGAGGAAGATTTTACAGAAAAAAAAGTTGTATTTGAAAAGGAGTTGGCATGAAGACCCAAACGCCGTACCGTTATCGCACCCAGACCTACATGAACAAGAATTCCTCAAAGTCCGGCTCGTTTCCCTTTATTTATTTTTTTTTTTAAGCATGAGTCCGTACGGATGGAAGGACGCGACTTTATGGAAGAGAGAGAGGCATCAGCTGATTTTAGTCCGTGCAGGGTTTCAGCACGACGGGACTTGATTGTGTGATGGGCCATGTAAATTAATTGGGTGAAAGAGAATTTGGGAGCTTTGTGCGTTGTAGTGTAGTGCATGAAAGGAAATTGGGCCTACGTGGAATATTAAAGGATAAGAGAAAGTAGGCTGTATTAGTTAAAGAATTAAGGGGTTTGATGGGATTGAAAGCTGCGGAGATTTTTAGGTGATTCGACGGAGAAAAAATATTAGGACCACAAGAAGAAATTTAATATGGAATTTTTAGAAGAGTTGGACGCACGTGGAGTTTTGATTTTATGCCACATGGAAATTTGACTGCGATTTATAAAATATAGTCTTTTGGTTCATGCGTCATGTGAAGTTCCTTGCCACGCATATCCCTTGTTAAGTTACTGCTTGATGCATTTTGTGCATCCTTCTTTTTTTCTCCAGCTGATTCCAAGAATTGATGATACCGTTTTTCTTTCTATACGTCCGCATCATATAATTAATTAAATTTAATTTTTTAATTATTTATAAAATAAATTATAAAATATTAAATTTTTAATAAATAAAAAATAATTAAATAAAATAATATATTTTTAATAATTTAATTTAAGTATTTATCACATCTATCAATTTATATTTTTTTTATTTTTAAATAAAATAAATAAATTAGCAATATATATCGACTCAATTTTGAATTAAAAATTAGATTTGAACATTTCTAAAAGTAGCTGATCAGACCATTAAAGAAGTACGTCATTCGATTATTAATTTAACTCAATTAATGATTGAGTGTTAGCCATAGATATGAGAAGGGTTTATTATCTTTTTACAATCTAGTTCCCTTATTATCCATCTTTTCTTATATTTTTTTTTTTTTTTTGGGATTCTTGCATCCTCATCTTTTGATGTGAACCACAACGCTTAGACAAAAAGATCCGATTACTCAATGAGATAATGCTAAATCCCTCTTTTTTATTTCATATTGTCCATCTTTTTACGTAAACCATAATGCTTATTTAGGTAAAGAGGCCCGGTTACTTAGTAGAAAATTATTTTTTTTTAAAAGTAGATTTAAAGGAAGACTTTTGCATATTTTAACCTTTCCACCAAACTCTCATGAAACAGATTTTTTATTAAGATCAGTAAGAAGAGGATTCTAAGATCACTCTTAAAATTTGGTCTGATCTAAAACCTACCATTCATTAATTTTTTTAATAATTTATTTTTTAGTATCTCTAAAATTATTTAGATCGTTAATCATTCATTGATTAAGGAGTCTAATTAACTCTTAATCAATATAAAGTTTAGGTATATAAAGCTAATTATTTTAGATCATACTTGAGGACTCACAAATTTTAAAGTTATCCTCCCCCCAACTTAATTTCTATTGTCCTCAATGGAAGAAGAGAAAAAATAAAAATATTTATCAAGTAGGGGTACCATCTGGTTTGTTTTCATATCTTTCATTATACTCTATCAGGTTCATACAGGATGTTGTTGATGTGCTCCTCCCAATTAGGCTAATCATTTTTATTGGTTTCCTATAAAATGATAAAAACTAGAAAAACTCAAAATTTGAAAAACAAAATGATAGGTTGCCTCCCAACAAGCGCTAAGTTTAAGGTTTTCAACCAAATCAGGAGACTCTGCCTATCCAGTGTCAAAAATTGGATTGACAAATTTCAATGATTTTGGATTGTCAATCTCAGGAAGATGGTTTGCAATCCCATTATTTATAAATTTTAGTATTTTCTTGCCAATCTTCAGAAAGTAACTCAATCCCATTCTTAGTCAGTTTTATTTTTTTAATTTTAAGAAAATAATTTATGAATTCACTCATAGATCCTTGTTTATTGAGAATTTCTTCTATTTATTCTTCTAATATGCTACTAAATTAAACTTTTGAATTAAGAATTGAGTTAGATGCAATAGGTACCGGAAGGATATCACTCGGTTCTAAATATGCGTACTTTGGTATGACCAAAGGCGGATTTAGTTCTAAAGAAGGTGGTGATTTTAGAGGAAAAGCTATTGGAGTCGGTATTGATTCATATTTCTCATCCCATGGAGGATGGTGCTAAAATTAGGTGGCTCTAATGATGTGTTCATGTTTTCAGTACATCCATCTATATTAAAATCCTCCACCTCAAAAGAATTCCAACATGCATGTACTGGGATAGCTTCCTTAATTACATCTTTAGGTACATCCACATCAAAATAATTTTTAGTTTGTATACTGGGCTATTCTATAAGGATTTCATGAATTTTAGAGCTCTCAGCTATATATTGCTATCTTGGGTTAATTATGGACTGACTAGATAATTCTTCCTCCTTCCAACTATTAAATGCAGTAGTTAGCTGACTAACTTGGGTTTCTAACTTGGCTATTGACTGAGTTTGGGAGTGGAGGATGTGTAAAATATTCTCTTTAAATGTTGAACTATAGACACTTGAAGAGGGTTGTCGGATATTTTGATATTGGTACGCTGTATAAATTTTCTCCGAATAACTAGGTTCATAATCAATTGCTGGTGTGTTGTCTCGTAAAAATTTGAATAGTTTTTCCAACCCAGATTGTAGGTGTTAGAAAAAAAATTATAATAAGTAGTCTGAGTTTGGATTGGGTAAACCTCTTCATGCGCAAATTCTCAAGATCGATAAGTAGTTGGACATTTAGTAACCAGGTGGTTGGGACTTGAACATATTTCACACACATGCAAAGATGAGGCAGAAAAGTATCTCATATTCAATAGACGGTCAAGTTTCTAAGATAACTCATCTACCTTATTGTGGATATCTATGGAGTCTCGAACCTCATAGATTCCACCACTATTATATTCATGCATAGGTGTATAGGGGTCATAGGTATAAGAAGAAGGGGTAAAGTATTCATTGGATTGGCGAAAAGGTGCAGCCATAACTCTAGGTTTGTCAGCTCTAAGGGTTCGTTCAATGTCAGAATCTAGGGGTTGAATTTCAAGTTGTAATGAATAATGCCTAAATAAATACCCTACAATTATACCTTAGAGCAAACACAAAAATTTTTTTTCTTTGATTTTTTTTATTTTTTTTAAATAAAATAAAAGAGATGAAAGAAATTTTTAAGATGATAGCTTAGAGAGTCTTAAGACTAAGAATTAAATGTGAAGAGTTTAATTAGATTTGATATTTATGGGTTAACAATCAAGTTATGCAATCAATCCTAGCTAAAGGTTACCCTAAATCTAGACAGCTCCTAACTACCAAGGTCTCCTTCAAGCCTTCCAAGTAAAAAAATTAGCTACTCAATTGGCCAGATAAGTGTAACACCACAACGAAAAAGGGCTATGGCAGTGGTTTGTAACCGCTGTCGTAGCCAAAAATACTGCTGTCATAGGCTATGACAGCGATTTTCTAACCATTGCTACTGCGGATGTCGTCGTAGCTCTATAGCAGCAGTTATTGCAGTGATTGTTAGAACTACTGCCATAGATAGTCTATTGCTGCGGTTTATAAATCGCTGCAATAGATCGACCTATGGCAACGGTTATGTAACCGTTGCCATAGGATATTTATAGCAGCGGTTACATAACCACTACCATAGATATGTTGGAGATAAATTCCACTCCCATTGAAGTTCAATCTGATGCTTAGCCTAATGTAACTGGTAATCATGAAAGAGCTTCGATTGAAAATTCTTCCTCCAACGGTCGAACCCCTTCAGACTCCTTCAGCAGCCAAATTTCTTCGAGAGCCGAACCCCTCCCGGACTCCACCAATGGTCAAACTCCTTCCGACCTTCTTTAATCAGATTTCTGTAGCGGTCGAACCCCTCCCAGACTCCTACAGCGGCCGAACTCCTTCCAGACTTTTTCTTCAGTCAGATTCCTTTAGGAGCCGAACTCCTTCTGAACCTCTTTTTCAGTCGGATTCCTACAGAAGCCGAACTCCTTCTGGATCTCTTCTTCAGTCAGATTTCTATAGGAGCCAAACTCCTTCTGGACTTCTCCATCAGTCGAACTCCATCCAGTTCCTCCAGCAGATTACTTCCAAATTTTAAGTAGTATTTCTTCCACATGATCCTTTCTAGCCGTATTTTCTTTAGAAGTCCGAACTCCTCTGAAATTGATGTGTCGAAGTTCTTCATCAACCAACATCTGCTTTCTTCGGACTTCGACTATTAAATCTCAACGAATAGATGACCTCACCACCGAACGGTTACGATTGTTATTTATCAGTCTGCTACAGTCGACCCCACTACCAGATAGTTATGACTGTTATTTATCAGTCTATTACGAGCGACATCTCTCTCCATAATAAATTCCATGTGGCCCCGAGGGGCCCATAACCGGACGGTTTGGCTATACAGGTTTCGTCTATAAAAAGGGACCCTCCAAATATGTTTTCTCAAAGCTCTCTTCTCCTTCCCAAAATTTTGCTGAATTATTTTCTGAGCACTCCATTCATGTTGGTCAAAAGAGCTAACTTGATTATCAGAGGATCCTACCGAAGCCACCACCACCGACTCTAGATGGGACTTTATTTTGTAGGTTACCGACGGCGACCTCCTCTTCCCCAACTTCAGCTTGATCCTGCGTTAACCAGATTTTGCACCAATAGGATTGGCGCTAGAGAAAAGGCACCTCTGTTCTTAAAGTTTTCTTGTTCTTAAAGGAGTGCTCAGCAGTGATCTCCCTTCTTCCTCTCTAGAGTTCTTTCCAAAAAAAATACCTCTCAAGAAAGCTTCGATCCGATGATCAACAACCTCTACAGCCAAATCTCGTCTAGATTTATCAGCTCCCACTTCAACTCCTGTAACTCAAGTGCCACTTGCAGCCATGATGGATGAGGGGCAGTTCAACCTGCTGGTCCAGCAGGTTCGCGATCTCACAGAGGCGGTGCAGGCCATACATCGTCAGGCTCCGACACCAATTTGGTTGGAGCAAGCTTCTTCAGAGCTCGATGATCCGATCGGGAGACGGCCGACTTGGGCTAGCCGACTGGTGACCTTCGAAAAGGGGAAGCAGAGGGTGGAGAGCCCTTGCTCGGACCATGGCTCGACCCAAGAGGGAGCTTTGCCTCCGTCCCACCAGAAAACTCTAAAAATCAATGATCATGAAGATCTCCTGAATCAAAGGCTCTAAAAAATGAGCCGACGAATCGAAGAGCTCCATCACACTTCCTTCTCACATGGTAATAATATTTGCATTGATCCTCCTTTTTCTCAGAGGATTATGCAAGAGCCCATCCTGTCGAGCTTCAAACTATCCCAATTTGAAAACTATGATGGAACCTTTGATCCGATCAATCATCTGGAGGCCTTTCGGACCATGATGCTGTTTCATGGTACACCAGACGCCATCTTATGCCGAGCTTTTCCATCTATCTTAAAGGGAGCAGTAGGAAACTGGTACTCGATGTTGAAGTTGGGTACGATCTTCTCCTTTGACCAGATGAGCCAACAGTTTGTGACTCATTTCGTCAGCAGCCGATTTTCATACTGAGGTTCAATTTTTTTGATGAATATCAAGCAGAAGGAGAGAGAATCTATCTGAGCTTATATCGTCCAGTTTAATGCTGCTACATTGGAGGTCTGAAACTTGGACTAGTCTATTGCAATGGTCGCACTCAAGGGCGACCTTTAGAAGAATGATTTGCTGTTCTCCCTAGAGAAGAAGTACCTCAGAAACTTTGCCAATTTGCTAGCTTAGGCTGAAGGATATGTCCAAGCGGAAGAAACCTTCAAATTGAAGGATGAGGAAGCCGCAGGAGAGCGACAGACGGAGAAATCTAATGAACTCGTAGCTGATGGAGGGCTGAATGAAGTTAGGCCATGCTCACGGACTCCCTTCGAGCGCAAGCAAGCTCGAACTCCTCCTCGAGCTTGTCGTCAAAGAAGCCCCGACAGAAGGGCATGATAAAGTTCTCCTCTAGAAGGTTTCACAACTACGCCCCCCTCAATGCTCTACAGACACCGACCTGAAGCAAGAGAAGATTAGCTGAGGGAGCTGCCACAGCTAGAACCACCAAGGAGGAAGGAACAACAAGTAGATCGGCTGCCTCTCGGTATCATCAATACTATCTTTGGGGGACTTAGTGCTTCGACGAGCCACCATCTCTTAGCCTCAGAGCCAGGGGAAGCTTGTCCTAAATTGGGAATGCTCGTATGAAATAGAGGAGGTCGTCCAGTTTGAAGCTTATCGCCTGAAGGAGCTCGAAGGAACAACGCTCCCACGATCTTGGAATATAGAAAATCTGAGAATATACTATTAGTAATTTTTCTTTAATAAAACTCCTCCATTTCAACATTATTATTTCTTGGTGCAAAAATTATATGACGATAGGAAAGAAGCAATCAAAAGTGGCCATATTAGGAATAGGAGGAGAACCTCATCCTAACATGAGCAACTCGAAGATCTCGTTCATTTTAGATGGGATGAGAGGAGAGATCCCGATAATGGCCCTTATGTGCCCCTACAGCCCATTAGGAATAGAAGGAGAACCTCATCCTAATATGAGCAAAGTTGAAGACTTCGTTCATTTTAGATGAGATGAGGGGAGAGGCTCCGATAATGGCCTTTATGTATCCCTACAGTCTGTTAAGAATAGGAGGAGAACTTCATCCTAATGTGAGCAAAGTCGAAGGACTCATTCATTTTAGATGAGATGAGGGGAGAGTCCCTGATAACGGCCCTAATATGCCCTTATAGCCCATTAGGAACAGGACGAGAACCTCATCCTAACGTGAGCAATGTCGAAGGTCTCATTCATTTTAGATGAGATGAGGAGAGAGGCCTCGACAATGGCCCTTATGTGCCCCTACAGCCCATTAGGAATAGGAGGAGCACCTCATCCTAACATGAGCAAAGTCGAAGGCCTCATTCATTTTAGATGAGATGAGGAAAGAGGCCCTGACAACGATCCTAATGTGTTCTTACAGCCCGTTAGGAATAGGAGGAGAATCTCGTCCTAACGTGAGTAAAGACAAAGGCCTCATTCATTTTAGATAAGATGAGGGGAGAGGCCTTGACAACGGCCCTAATGTGTCCCTACAACTCATTAGAAATAGGAGGAGAACCTCATTTTAATGTGAGCAAAGTCGAAGACCTCGTTCATTTTAGACGAGATGAGGGGAGAGGCACCGACAATGGCCCTTATGTGCCCCTATAATCTATTAGGAACAGGAGGAGAATCTCATCCTAACATGAATAAAGTTGAAGGCCTTGTTCATTTTAGATGGGATGAGATGAGAATTCCCGACTCGACTGGAGATAAGATCTCCCCCGAGATTCAATAGAAGATAGAATCTTCTTTAATCTCAACAAGAGATAAGATCTGCTACAACCTCGACTGGAGATAAGATCTCCTCGGAGCTTTAACTTCAACAGGAGATAAGATCTCCTACAATCTTGACTAGAGATAAGATCACCCTCGAGCTTCAACTTCAACCTCAATAGGAGATAAGATCTCCTACAACCATGGCTGGAGATAAGATCTCCTCCGAGCTTCAACTTCAATAGGAGATAAGATCTTTTATAACCTTGGCTAGAGATAAGATCTCTCCCAAGCTTCAACTTCAACAAAAGATGAGATCTCCTTCAACCTCGATCGGAGATAAGATCTCCCCCAAGCTTTAACAGAAGATAGAATCTCCTTCAACCTCAACATGAGATAAGATCTCCTACAATCTCAGTTGGAGATAAGATCTTCCTCGAGCTTCAATAGAAGATAGAATCTCTTTCAACCTCAACAGAAGATAAAATTTCCTACAACCCTGGCTGGAGATTAGGTTTTCTCTGAGCTTTAACTTCAATAAAAGATAAGATCTCCTACAACCTTGGCTGGAGATAAGATCTTCTCCGAGCTTCAACTTTAATAGAAGATAAGATCCTCTACAACCTCGGCTGGAAATAAGATCTCCTCCGAGCTTCAACTTTAATAGAAGATGAGAACTCCTACAACCTCGGCTGGAGAAAAGATCTCCTCCGAGCTTCAACTTCAATAGGAGATGAGATCTCCTTCAACCTCGATCGGAGATAAGATTTTCTCCGAGCTTCAACCTCAATAGGAGATAAGATCTCCCCCCAAGTTTTAACCTCGGTTGGAGATAATATCTACCCCGAGCTTCAACCTCGGTAGGAGATAAGATCTACCCCAAGCTTTAACTTCAGAAGAAGATAAGATCACCCTGAGTTTCAATCTCAATGGGTGCAGATTTTGAAAAAAAACTTCGACAGTCATCTTTCTTGTACTTTCTTCGAATTTCAAATTTGGAAGTGGGGGGACTATTATTGGAGATAAACTCTGCTCCCACTGAAGTCCAGTCTGATGCTTAGCCTAATGTAATTGGTAATCATGAAAGAGCTTTGATTAGAAATTCTTCCTTCAATGGCCGAATCCCTTCAGACTCCTTCAGCAGCCAAATTCCTCTCGGAGCCGAACCCCTCTTGGACTCCATCAGTGGCCGAACTCCTCCAGGAGCCGAACTCCTTCCAAACTTCTTCAGTCAAATTTTTCTAGCGGCCGAACCCCTCCTAGACTCCTGCAGCAGTCAAACTCCTTTCGGACCTTCTCCTTCAGTCGGATTCCTCTAGGAGCCGAACTTCTTTCGAACCTTTTCTTCAGTGAAATTTTTATAGGAGCCAAACTTCTTTTGGACCTCTCCTTTAGTCGGATTCCTCCAAGAGTCGAACTTCTTTTGGACTTCTCCTTCAGTCGAATTTCTACAGGAGCTGAACTCCTTCTGGATTTCTCCATCAATCGAACTCCATCCGAATTTCTTCAGTGGATTACTTTCAAATTTTAAGTAATATTCTTCCTGGATGATCTCCTCTAGTCATATTTTTTTAGGAGTCCGAACTTCTCTAAAATTGATATATGTCGAAGTTCTTCACCAACCAACATCGGCTTCCTCTGGACTTCGACTATTAAATCTCAACGAACAGGCGACCTCACTACCGAACGATTATGACTGTCATTTATTAGTTTGCTATAGGTGATCTCACTATCGGATGGTTACGACGGTCATTTATCAGTCTATTACGAGCGACACCTCTCTCCGTAATAAATTTCATATGGCCCCGAGGGGCCTATGACCAGACGGTTATGGCTACACAGGCTCTGTCTATAAAAAGAGATCCTTCAGATATATTTTCTCGAAGCTCTCTTCTTTTTTCCAAAATTTTGCTAAATTTTTTTCTGAGCACTCCATTCCTGTTGGCCAAAAGAGCTGACTTGATCGTCAGAGGATCCTACCGGAGCCACCACCACCGACTTCAGATAGGATTTTATTTTGTAGATCACCGATGGTGATCTTCTTTTTTTCAACCCCAGCTCAATCCGGCAGCAACCAGATTCTATACCAATAGGTAATCTATAGCAGTGGTTTCTTAACCACTGCCATAGGTCTAGTGTAGCGGTTGGTATCGGACCTATTGTTAGATATATGTGCCCTAGAAGCCAGAATTGGCTGACACTTGTAATACACTCCTAGGGGCAAAATTGTAATTCTGACTAAAATCAATAAATGGGTTATTTTCTATCACATATGTGTATTTAGTGTCTGTGATACATCCTTTGAGTTAATGGTAATGATAATTCATATTTTCAAGAGTTGAAAATTTAAGACATGAATAATCATTATTAACTCATAAATTGCTCCTGACCATAGGATCATCACGAGGATGGTGATTGATCCGGAAGGTTGGTGTACGATCGCTTCTCTTTAGTAGATGAGTCTTGAGTCTACGGTGTGGAGACACCGGAGCGAGAGTACAGGTACTCGTTAGAGAACGAGGGCACTGAGCGTGACCACCTCGAGTAGTCATTAGGAAGTCTACCTTCTCGTCAATGACTGACTCGATGCTGCAGTAGTGTGTCTGGTTCTTTGACCTGAGATGCATCGGCAGTTCACCTTGAGGGTGTTATAGTTTGACTACACCATTACTCGGTCTCCTAGCCATATGGAACCCTGAGGTGTATGTTGGCTATAGACATGTTCATTGTAGGAACTGGATTGCATCAAGATGGAATCTATCTACCTCGGTGGTAGAGGAGTAGCCCTATGATGATCATGAGAATCAAGTCCAGAAATCCATGGCCATGGTAGAGTGAAATAATAGAAAGAGTTTCTATTTAGATTTTCACATTGGACTCGAATCGAATGATTACATCATATGACAGAGACTAGGGTTTGACGAGTTCACCTTAACCCTAATCTGATCGGGGCTCAAGATAGAAGAACTTAATCACACAGGTAGCTGCACCAAGAGGTTCGCATTCAGCTCTGATGGGTTGCCACCATATACTGCTAGGTGTCACTGGTGGATTTTGGGAGCAATTAGAATGATTTAGATGATCGATCATTCTAGCTGTTCGAATCAGAAGAGTTCTGATCCATCGAAAGGAGTTTCGATGATGTCGATGATAGAGATCATGACATATCCCATTACCATACAGAACTGAACCTAACTGGGTCACACAAACAAGGGTTTGAATCTGGTGATCATCAATTGAACTGATCTAGTTCAATTGATCTGAATGAGATTCAATTAGGTTCAAGGAAATCGTGCTAGCACTCGATTGAACCTAACGTTCTTCTTTTACTATCATAAATAAGTTGTCCTGATCTGAGCCAAAGGAGTTTGTGCTCAATCAGAGGCCTTCATATGGTCTGACTGGAGGTTGTCCAAGTCAGAAAAGGTTGTCTTATTTGTAAGACATTACCTGCCATTTTTGGTCACCTGCCATTTCTTGTTCTTTGACTTTGGTCAAAAGTCTACCTTTGACTGGTCAAACGTTGACCATTGACACCTTTGACTTTTGACCACATGTCATGCACCTATTGGAGAGCTGGTGGGGGCCTTGTCCCCCTGCCAGAACCTGGCAAGGAGAAGGGCGCACGCCACGCCAAGGGTGGCGTGAGCCCAAGTAGGAGGCGCCTAGGAGTCCTTGTTGGACAAGGACTCCACCTCCCTTTTGGATTCCAATCAGAGTTCTACTAAGAATCCAGTTTGACTGGTCTTAGGCGCCCCTCTAAGGAGGAATCCAGGGGTCTCTATTCCAACCAATCAGATTTAGATCTGATTTCACAAAGGGTTGTGATTGGTTGAGAGGAAGAGGAGTTGGATCACAAGAGGTCTATAAATAAGACCCTGCGCCCAACCCTAATTCTATGAATATGAATATGAGAGATCATTTTCCCACGCCCCAAGGCTGCCTCTCCCCTCCTTCTCCATGCCATAGTCTCTTCTCCCCTTGCTCTCCACGTCCAAAAGGAGTTTTGGACTTTAGGTTGGTGCGATTCAGATCAAGGAAAGGCGATCAAAAGCAAGAAGGCTGCGCTGCTGCAAAAGGACGACTGCAGATCTTCAAAAGAGTTTTGAAGATCCTCCAGATCAGATCCAGATCTGATTTTTGGAGGTGTGATAGAGAAGAAGAGGATCTCCAGATCCAACCCGAGTGGATACCGGTAGAGGCCAGGCGCTTGCGTGGCTAAGATCTAGAACCTTCCACTGTAAATAGGATCATCAATAGGGTAATAGGATTACCCAGATCAGGTAAATTAAATTTGATTTAATTTATCTTTAATTTTATTTTATTAAAATAATAAGAATCAGATCTAAAACATATCAAGATCTAATTGGGATCAAGAAAATTTTTTTTGAAATATATCTCTTGATCTGATTAGATTTGAACGAACCTAGACTGAAAAATCAGGATTTTCCTTCACCTATGATAGCAGTTGGTATGGATATGGCAATGATTATAAAATCACTATCGTAGATCTTGAATAATTAAAAAAATAAAATTTTTATTTTTTATTTATTTTACTTGATAAATATAGATATATAACATAAAAAAATATAATAAACATAAAAATTATTCTAAAATGCTAAAATTTTATTATCGAATAAAAATTATTATAATATTTTTTTAAAAAAATAAATACATCAAAAGTCTCCTAAATCTATATCATCATCGTCATCGTCATCACCATGAGTCGGAGTCAGAGCTAGAGCTCGAGCCAGAGCCAGAGCCGGAGCTAGAGCCAGAGCCGAAGCTGGAGCTAAAATGTAGGCTAACATATTCTTGAAGTTCATGACTTCAAAATACGTGCTGAGCATCGACATCATATCTCTCACGATACCCTTCGAATGAGATGCGTGTTCCTTAGCCTGATC